>OY741999.1:2188532-2233931 GCA_963555575.2 Hygrocybe coccinea
ACGCAATAGGCTTGGTTATAGTAACACTTCAAACACTAGCAACTGTTTAGTCCGATGTTTTGCTTCAAATTTTATAACAAATGTGTCAAGCCATTATACTTACTATGATCTGAAGCTTAGTTCTGAAACCATACTCACATACCCTTATACCACTATAATATAATTGAATGAATTGAAATGCAAGTGATAACTGGATGTGTTGGGGTGAAACCTAACAAGTTTTGACAATGACTAGATGTGTTTCAATATAACTGGATATGTTTTGAGCATGACTGGAGTGTTTTTGAAGATGTGTTTTGAGTATGACTGGATGTGTTTTTAATGTGACTAGACGTGTTTTAACGTGATTGGACGTGTTTTAGGCATGACTGGATGTGTTTTAACGTGACTGGATGTGACTGGACATGTTTTAGGCATGACTGGACGTGTTTTAACGTGACTGGATGTGACTGGATGTGTTTTAGGCATGACTGGACGTGTTTTAATGTGACTGGACATGTTTTAGGCATGACTGGACATGTTTTGACGTGATTGGACATGACTGAACGTGTTTTAGGCATGACTGGACGTGTTTTAACGTGACTGGACATGACTGAAAGTGTTTTAACCTGACTGGACATGATTGGACGTGTTTTAGGTGTGACTGGACATGTTTCAACACAATTAAATGTGTCTGAGATATGACTGGACATGTTTTAGGTGTGTTTTAGGCATGTCTAGATGTGTTTGAAGTGTGATTGAATGTGTATTGGTGTAATTGAGCATGTTTTGAGTAAAATTGGACTTGTTTATTGTGAATGAATATGTTTTCTTGTGTGGATATATTTTGTTGAAAGTGAATATGTTTTGTTTTGTGGACATGTTTTGTTGTGTGAATATGTTTTGTTGTGTGGATATGTGTTCTTGGTGGACATGTTTTGTTGTGTGAACATGTTTTGTTCTGTGGACATGTCTTGTTGTGTGGACATGTTTTGTTGTGTGGATATGTGTTTTTCGTGGACATGTTTTATTGTAAGTGAATATGTTTTGTTGTGTAGACATGCTCTATTGTAAGTGAACATGTTTTGTTGTATGGACATGTTTTCTTGGTCAATATGTTTTCTTGGTGGACATGTTTTCTTGTGTATATATTGGAGGAGGCTCTAAAAAACTCGAAACACCTCTAGTTAAAGGGAGGCCGAGATCTGTTGCCTCCCTCTAATTAGAGGGATTAGATGGGAGTCATAGGTGGCTGATATGTATAATGCAAGTGAATCTGTCTAGATCACACAATTGTGACCAATTTACAAATATGATTTTGAAATGATTTGAGATTTGATGTTTCTAATTATGCTTTTGGGTTGGTAATATGATGAATGCTTGAACTGGATAATATTGACAATGTGGTGGAATTGGTAAATTTGAGCTACAACTTGATAACTATGATTGTAATATAGTAGCTACTGGATGTGAGTTGGTAGCTACCAGATGTGAGTTGGTAGCTACCAAATGTGAGTTGGCAGCTACCAGATGTGACTTGGCAGCTACCGGATGTGACTTGGCAGCTACTGGACATGATGTGGTAGCTACTGGACATTGCTTGGTAGCTACCATTGTGACATGGTAGCTACTGGTGTGATATGGTAGCTACTGGTGGAGCTACCATTGTGACATGGTAGCTACCGGTGTGACATGGTAGCTACCGGTGTGACATGGTAGCTACCATTGTGACATAGTAGCTACCAGGGGATTCAATAGCTACTAGAATAACTTGGAAGGTTATCAAGTCTATATTCAAGCAAGTTAGTTCTACAGTTATACCAACTGCTCATAATATGTAAATTGGTTGAATGAGCACTTTACAAAATCTAATGTCAATGTGTAAATATGTTAGAGGTGTAACAAAAGTATTTGCTCATATAAATGGCTCACTTTGCAAGATGAGCTGTAAATGTCTAGAGCAAGACTAACATCATTCTGGATTGTAATATGAGTCTCAAATTAATAAATTTGTGAGTTCAAGCCAAGTCTGGAGTGATCGATAATATTGCTAAATTACTATCAACTGTGTATATTTAAATACTTTATACAGACTTTTGCCTGTTGATGAATTCCATTGATATGAGTGTTCAAACATCAACATTTGAGCTGCACTGCTTTGATCAAACATTGTAATCATAGTATGTTTATAATTATTTTGTTACTATTCATGTGAAGTGAATTTAGAATGAAAAGTTGAAATTATAAGCATTAGTAATTGGCATTTGTTTTCTCCAGATAATCTGGATAATAGAGAATGATTGATTTGAATATCAGATGTCAAGTGTTCTATGCTGTAGGGAGTAGTTTGATTGATAGTTTGTAGTAGTTAATATCTAGTACCATCTTGTTAGTGGAATGTCAGGAAAATTGCCAATTGACTAGTATAGATGATTGAAAGCAACAGCAACAGAAAAACAGAGAATGTGATCCCCCAGACACTGTGTGACATGAATTAGTGGGTAGATACCGTGAAGCACAACATTTGAATATGGTAGCTACTATGGTTAGTAGGTACCATGATTGGGAGCTACCATTTGGTAGATACCATAGCTGGGAGGTACCGCAAATACCATAGCATCGAGCAACAACTTTTCTTGAAATTGTTGAAGCTCGGTGCAAGGTGGCATGGGATGACTGAAGTGAATACTGACTAGAAGAACCAAAGTTTTGAAGTTGAGAGGATGGGGTAATGAGACTTGAATCCATAGCTTGGCCATCAACCTGATTAGCATTTGCCTATGAGAGCATAAGAGAATGATACAAAACTAATATGAATTAAAACCTGCCTCCACATCAGCTTCACACATTTCCATATGAATAATCTCTGCGAGATCCATAGCTTCCAGCTTAGTTGAATGTGGTATCAAAAGATGAGTATCGCAGTTGGAATAGTTGTTGGATCAAAAATCAGTTCTCTGTATATTGAATACACACAACTAATCTACTCTTGAAGAGATGAAATCGGTGTGGACAGTGGAAGTTGATAATGGAGAGTCTTCCAAATGGAAGGGGAGGCAACTGCAAAACCCGCCAGCCCAATCTCCCAACACACTGTATTACAGAGAGCAGTGCACTGACAGGTAAATACCAAATCAGAAGACAACTGGGGTAACACTCTTGAGTTGAAGAGAGCCCAGGGAGGTAGCACTTCTCAGTAATTCACCTTGGTCTAATCTCCTCTTAGTAGATCAATGTGCAGCACACAATGACAGTTAGAACTAATAAGAATGACAGTATACTATCCCAGAGGACAATAAGGAAAGGAAGATATTCTCAGTGTTTAGACACTGTGAATAAAACAGCCAAGAAGGCGAACAGAAACAGATATGCAGTGTATAGACACCACAAATCAGACAGCAGACAGCCAAAGAATTGATAAGAGATTCTCAGTGTTTAAACACTGCAAATCAGAAAGCCAAGGGAGTTGAGAGCAAGATATTCTCAATGTTTAGACACTGGGAACAGAAGAGGTTATGGGGAGAATTGATGAGTGAAGGTTCTCAGCAAGCACAAAAATGTGTCCTTACATAACATAACTCAGCACTTATGTAGCTCACACAAGTCAAGTGATAATCCATGAATAATTATATTAACTAACTGACTACTGTAAGGATGAATGTAGGAGTAACCGAGGCCTACATAAAATAATATAATGTCTTAGAAAAGGTGGGGGGGCTGTGTGGGCAAAAGGCGGGCATGTGAGTGGCTGGGACCCCCCAAGCGCTCGTTTTCACGACGAACGGACTGTGGGGGGTCTAACGGGACTGGGGGTGGTGGGAAATGGCCGGGCACGGGGGATCTTGGTGGTCAAAAGAGGTGGGGAGGGCTGTGTGGGTAAATGGTGGGAATATGAGGGGCTGGGACCCCCCGAGCACTCGTTTGCGTGACGAACGGACTGCGGGGGGTGTAACGGGACTGGAGGTGGTGGGAAATGGCTGGGCCCGGGGTGTCCTGGTAGTCAAACAAGGCGGGGGGGGCTCTTTGGGCAAAAAGCTAAAACAAAACGTACCTGGGCCACTGGACCCTTATATCTCCTCACCAATGGGATGCGCCGCAGGGGTCCTCAACATGACACGGGGGGTCCTGCATGAAGTCCCGGGGGTCTAACGAGGGCAGATGTGGTGGTGGTGGGCGTTGTGGCCAAGACTGCTTGCTGATTAAGCGAAATCGCCTCGGGCATTGAGGCGATCGTTAGGTCACTTTCAGCCCCTAATATAGACTAAACCATTATAATAATTAATTAACTAATTAATTACAAAATCATATATACTGCAGCAAAATGATTTTCAGACTCTCTCAAGTGTTCTGTGTGGTCAAAATGTTGCTAGACATGGCATACCATTATGCTCCTGAACTATATTTAAATACCTTGCATATCACAACTATTATTAAATAATCAACAGATCTGTTACTGATCACGTGTATGCCTTTTGTTTCTCAAGTACGTATCCAAGTCCATACCCTCAATGTTTATACCCTAAGTTGAATCTCCCAGCCTGCCTGACCAGCACATACATAACTGCTTAATGTTTAAACATTAGATGGATTCTCTGTTCTAGACTACTACTGTGACCAAACATCCACCAGCCTCCTCTGGTGTTCCACATCCGATATTACTTGCTGTCTAAACACCAAGTGCACCATATGTAATCCTGTGTTCAGGCATCTGTTCCTGCTTGCTGTCTAAACACCAAGTGGGCCATAAATCTTGTGCTTCCTCACCTGTATCATAGCTGCCACATTGACATTTGCATCCACACATCTGAATTATGGAAATCCAACATAATCCCCAAATTTCTCACCAACACACACTCATTCACAATGAGATTTTCACCATCGCTACTGAAGAGTTCAATAGGAGTGACTTTAATTTGCTAAGCCCCCTTCCTTCTCATAGGACTGCCGCCCACCCATCATCTGCAATTCTGGGAGATATTCACCAATTCAACTGGATCACAAACAAACTCCCCTACATGATGCTTGTTCTAGTTCACCAACATTTTGATGGTCCTCTTTTCAGTCGTCTACACTACCCTCGTGGATTTCCTCTGGAAAAGCAGCCAGGTGGCTGGGCTTTGGCATCCAGTGTTATTCGTGACTGGAAAAGCCTTGAACTCAACTTAAGGGCTGTGCTATGTGCTCTGCACTCACAAGGCTTGTGGGATGGATCGATGCCAGATTTGTTTCAACATTGGGCTGTCCCCTTCCGTTATAGATATGAACTTTCCTACCGTACTCGTCGGGATACACAAACCATTGCTACACGATCTCAAAATGCATTCATTCCTCTCATGGCAACAATCACATATTGTCTTCTCATTTTAAATGCCAAATCTTCAAGTCATGGTGTTGAATGGCGAAGCAAAGTACTTAAAAGCACTGGCATACACCCAGAATGGCTTGCTGAACTGGAGTTATCCACTGTTGGAAATTTCAATTCCATTCCAAGAGTAGGTGGAATTGTTGACATGAATTCTTGTCAATTCAAGTCAGTATTGCCGCTACTTTGGAGGATGAGAATGCCACTCTTTCTCTGCTGGGGAAATATTGTTGACCGCCCATCCCGAGTCAGACAACTTTTTTGTAACCCATGGCTTAGTCCCTGATCATATGGAAATCACACATCTCCGCTCTCTCAGTCAACAACCAACCTCACCCCCTCTAGGTGCTCGTCATGCACCTGCCTCTGGCCAAAGTAATACAACCAACCCCTCCATTTCTGATTCTTCCCCGCAGTACTTCCCACCTGTTGAATGATACAGTGGTCAGCGAGAGGGAGAGAATCAGAAAGACTTCTTCACTCGCCGTGCCACACAGAATGCTTTGAAACCAGAGAGGGAAACATCTGAACAGAGGCAGTCTAGGATGCAGCGTGAGGCAGTAGCAGCCAAGGGTCTTGCACCTGGCAAGAAAGGAGCAAGAGTTTATTATTGGGACAACATTGATGGCTTCCTCATTCGTAGAGCAGCAGGTCGTCAAAAGTATCAGCTTTTGTGGGATGACTATACTCCTAAAACGGGGAGCCAATCTCTCTGGTGTGGGAGGGCAAGGATCACCTTGAATAAATGTGTTGAACGTGATACCTCTCACCAACAGCTGGTGTGCAATATCTGGAAGTTTGGGGCCCCATTGATTGCGCAGGATCTCAAGTACTGCTGTGGCACTGGTGAGGCTAGTCAACGTTGATATGACTCATTCAACAATGAGTGGGATCTCTGTACAGAATTTGCCCCTGATGACCAACTGGACGATAACTCTGATGACTCTGATGACATTGGATACAGTATTCCTCTTTCCCCTTCCCTCCTGATGATCACCCCAATAATCTTCCTGATCACAATGAAGGACCATATTCATCGATATTGGATCTAGAACAAATCCACAGTACATGGGAGGAACAAGATTCAATTATAGATTGTGTGGAGACTCTCGAGGACGTCGCATACTCTCGCTTTGGTTTTGTGGTTCCTATTGGTATCCCTCCTGAACCCAAGACCAGCATAAACTGGATAACAATCAAAAATCACTTGGTTTTCATTGGAAAGATTCTCCTCCTCCATCGAAGGATGTTCATAATGCTATGGTGGCCTTTTTTAGTTATCTAGCATCGGCCAAGTCCATCAATGATATGCCCTCTGGGTTATATGACATTCTACAAGATGATGCACCTGTACATGATGGCAAGGTCCATGTTCGTCGGGAGACTTTGGGACACCAGGATTATTATATCCTTTGGCCAAAAAATGCTCCACCTTATCCTTTGAACTTGCAGGTCTTGGCTATCGTCCACAAGGCTACAAACCAGACCATATTGACTATGCTGCATATGAAGTGCGGTGTGATCGTCTAATATCTTCTCCACGTGGTCAAGCTGCTCTGTTACGGGGTGGCATCATTGCTCGTCTTGCAAGAGAAACAACCAATGTTGACAATATATGTCATGGACCTTCTGAACAGGTTTTCCGTAATGGAAAAGTCTTGTTCAACTACCAGTCTCCTTCTTCTGGATACTGGGATGATTATCTGACTATGGATGAGGTGGATATTATCTGTGGTGTTTACAGGGTGGACACAGGTGAATAATTAATTTACACCCATATCTCCATGTAAACTTAGCAATTTCACAGGTCAGCATGATCAGACGACAGATATTTCATGGTGGCCAAAACCTGCAGCTTGGGAAGTATCTGGTTTGTATGTTGGTCATTGGTCACAAGATTGTGAAATGTGGTTTCAAAAGCGTCTTGAAGACATCAAGTCAGGGCAGCATGCTGATTTGCGGACAAGTAGCAAATGGAAAAACTCCCTCAAGCTTTGGAAAACAGTGGCTAGCACCAATGAAAAGCTTGCAGGACAATTTCTTTTAAATTTAAATCTGTAAAATATGTACATTGACTATGTTTTTTGTATGCACACCCTTTTGTTTTTGTAATAATTAATATTGGTACTTTTCAGTATTACTTGTATCAACAGTGTTGACAATGAATGAAAATTCTCAGTATTGAACTAACAAAAACAGCAATGGCAAAACAAGAGTCACAAGACAAGAGATGAAGGTGACAACAACAAAAGTAGACAACAACAAAGAAAATAATGATGGCCCAGATGCCCCACCATCTCTCTCATGATAATCATATCTAGACAGACAAGAAACAAGGTGTGGGGGGTATACATTAGCTGGTGTGGTCAAAAGGGGCTGGGAGAGGGTGTCCTAGCGATTGACAAAAGGGGGGTGGGGTGGTTGGACGGGTGTGGAGTGTACATGAGCTGTGGGTGGTCTAAAATGGGGTGGGGTGTCCTGGTGGTTGAAAAAGAGCAGTGGTGGTTGGGAGATGGTGGTCTTGAAAACCCAGGACTGCTCATTTTCAACACACATGTTTTCAATCTGAATAGGACATGGGGGGTCTAATCAAATGTACCTCAATGTTAAAACAGTTATAGCTCCACAACTGCTGAACCAAATGGAGATTTGAAGCTATGGAAAGGAAACCCTTGAAAAGATCTCCAAGATGGCTCTGGATGTGTAGGATGAAGACACAAGATGAGTGAAATCCAGCTTTGAAAAAAGTAATGTACTTTGTCCTTTATGAGAGCTTTGACAGCAAATATTGTTGGTGAACAACACCAAGAATCAGGCTAGGACAACCGCAGAGGCAGTTTATATTTTCTGGGACTCCCAAAACATTTGTTGGGCTAGCAGGTAAAGCAGAAAGCAAAAAGCAATGGACAATGCTGACATGTCCATATTTGTGCAAGTTGTAACATTTCAATTATCAAATTATTAATAAAGAATATGCCTGCTGAATGAGCAGAAAGTGACTAGCAAGGGCATTGAGGTGATCTCTTGCTTGTCACTTTCCGTTACAAATATGGACTTATGTATTTATTATAATAATAAATATTTTAATGATAATTAATTAATGCATTATGGTGGGATCCTGAGGGATAAAGATCCCCCGTCGCCTCATTTTCATCACGAACAAGGCCCAGGGGATGTAGACTGGCTGGGGGTGGTCGAAAACAGCCTGGGATGAGGTGTCCTGGTGGTGGAAACAATGGGGGTGGGGCACATAGCGGGATGCTGAGGGATAAAGATCCCCTGATGCCTCATTTTCATCGTGAACAAGGCCTGGGGGATGTAGACTGGCCGGGGGTGGTCGAAAACGACCCGGGATGAGGTGTCCTGGTGCACATAGCGGGATCCTGCCTGAGGGATAAAGATCCCCCGTTGTCTTGTTTTCATCTTGAACAAGGCGCAGGGGATGTGGACTAGCCATAGGTGGTTGAAAATAGCTCAGGACGGGTCATCTTCATGGTGGAAAAAGTGGGGGTGCAGTTGCTGGGGCACATAGCAGGATCCTGAGGGATAAAAATCCCCCGTCACCTCGTTTTCATCGCAGACAAGTTGTGGGGATGTAGACTGGCCATGGATGGTCGAAAATGGCTCGGGACGGGTCTTGCTTGTGGTGGAAAAAGTGACGGTGGGGTTGCCAGGGCACATAGCAGGATCTTGAGGGTTAAAGAGCCCCCATTGCCTCATTTTCATCAGGAACAAGGTGCGGGGGATGTAGACTGGCCATGGGTGGTTGAAAACAGCCTGGAACGCAGCATCCTGGTGGTGGCAAAAGTGAGGGTAGGTGGGCAAATGGAGGAAGCGAGTGGTCTTAGGACCATGCAACCTGTCATTTTCAACACAGATGAGGTACAGGGGGTGTAGACATCAGTACTAGAACAAAGCAAGTAAAACTACATACATACCTTTGAGGCCCAAGCAATCTTGTGGTTGAGCAACAGAAGCTCTTGCGCTCAAACACTTCACCGTGTAAATTCCAGACTCCACATGAATTTCAGCCACAACTCTGGACCACCCTTCCTTGTTTGCATTCTAGAGACTGATTTCACATTTCACAGCTGCCTTAAGTGGGCAAAAGTGTACCATACATACACTCGAATATAGCTAAAAATCACCACATTTTCCGTTGCAGTATTCCACTAGTTGTTGTGCACATACTGATTTGTATAGCAGAAAAAAATGGCTCACAGGTAGTCCAAATCATACCAGATCTGGTCCATAATTATTTTCCAGCAGGACAGTGCCGATCACATGCTCCTTGTCAAATTTGGTGATGGTCCATGCAGTGTGCAAGCCAATAGAGGCTCTAAATTCTGGAAGGAAACCAGCCAAACAGGAATTTGAACTCAGTTGCCATATTGGGACACATTTTTCCCTCAGTCCCTGAGATGAATCACCCAGATGGCTGAAAACCGGGTTTATAAGAAGTAATGCACCCTCCATTTTCCAAGATACTGGCATTCCAACCCCGGCGCAGTTCATTGTAGTGGGAGATGTACTCATGGCAGTTGTGAAAGAAGATGTGGTCATCGCTCCATTTTGAGACAGGACCGATCCCCTGTGCATGAATGAGCTCAGTACCTGCATCACCAAGTTTGCCATGGTTGCCTGAGGATGAGGAGAGTCCGAAGCAGCTGCAGGTATTGATGTTGAAAGCATCAGGCGAAGCACAAGGCTGGGCCATTGGGAGGGGTGGATTGGGACTGTCTGATGGGCTTCGGCAACATCTCACACAGTGGCCTGTGAGCCTGGGGGGAGGCGACTGATGAGGAGGCAGATTGTAGCAAAGGTTCCCCAGGTGCAGGGGAACTGGTCTGAGTCAATTGCTGAGTTGATTGAGGATCTGAAGGCGGTGGGTTTTGAAGGGAAAGAGAGATTCTGTACCATCTGAAATGTCTCTTTGCTGATTTGGGAGTTAGGGAGAGTGGGGAGTTCTGGAAACGACCAATGAGATCCTCCACTTTGGCACGAGAGAATGAGCCAATGTGGTGTTGCTCAAGTGTATTCTTTGGCAATGATGGCTAAGAATTTGGCGGCATGCAAGTCAATGGAGGGGCTGTTGGCTGGAGCAAAGGTGCTGAGGATGGGGGGGACACCAGCATCAAAGCTGAATTGGATGAGGTGAGGAAGGGTGGGATATTTGTGTAACAAGTTTGCCTCTGTGAGGAGGCGGAGCCATGCCCTGGCAATGTAAGGGGTTTTGGGGTTAGATCTTCTGGCTGCAAGGGCAGCCCTGGGCTCCATGCACTCTGCCACCACAGCCGGAGCACTCGTGGCATTCAGGGTGGGAGGGGCTGGAACAGCCTCAGGGGAGTTGCCAGTCTGAGCAGAGGACCAAGCCGTTGGGGTTGACAAGGTGGCCCTGGTCATTGTGATAGCAGTGGATTGGGGAGTTGTCCCAGAGATGGGAGGCCTTGCAGTGGGTAGTGTCATGGTGGAAGTAGTGCTGCCAAAGTTCAGTTCTGAACTGATCCGAACTCAGTTCGAACCCTGAACTGAACCACTTAAAGAGTTCAGTTTAGTCAAATTCATGTCTGAACTGAACCAATTGCCTTATATAGTAAGAGTTCAGGGTTCATAGCCTAGGCTGAACTGAACTGAACTGAATTTTGCAGTTCAGTTCAGATACTTAGCTGAACTGAACTCTGAGTTCAGTTCAGGGTTCACAAAAAAAGTGTCTGAACTGGACTGAACTGAACTTTGGCAGCACTAGGTGGAAGTGGCTGAGGCAGAGGGTGCACACCAAAGGTGCCAAGTCGTGTGCACCCCCTTGAAAAACCTGTTGAGAGGTAGAGGGTCTTCTGGGGGGAAGGGATCGCTGGTGGAGCTTGTGAGGGGGAGGGGATCTGGAGCGTGAGCGGCAGCCCCGCCCAGCAGCTGGGGGATGGCCATGGTGGCCTCTAGGGGGAGAGCGTGGGTGCGATCTCATCTAGGGGGAAGAAAGGTCAGTGTGAGGTGCGAAGTGAAGCGGGGAGAAGCAGAGTGAAGTGAAGCAGGGGGAGGGCAAAGCAGGGCAGTGCAGGGCAGAGAGCAAGTGCAGAGTGTGGGGTGCAGGGTGTGGTGCGAAGCAAGTGCACAGGTGCACGAAGTGAAGCGGGTGTGCATATGCATGAAGCAGAGAGGGGAAAGGGACTGACCTCACGTAGGGAAGCTTGGCAATCCAGATGGAAGTTCTCATGAGTGATTTTTGCAAGGAGGTCGTCATCAATGAGGCTGATGTTGAAGCCAGTGTCTTTCCCCTCCAGGGCTGCATGCCATTCACGGCAGGCTCGAGCTTGGTATATTAGAAGAATGTGTTGGCCATCTGGCTGAGCTCGTAATTTGTGGGCATATAACCTATACCAGAAGATGGAGAGAGCATCTGTGGCAACCTCAGGCCAGTGGAGTTGGCATTGGTTACAGAGCATGAGGGAGCTGGCGATCTCCATTTGGTCCCAGGAGAGGTCTTCATCTCTCAGCACTTTGCAGGAGGCACAGACAGAGGCAACTGGTTTGAGGACCATGAGGTTGGCATCAGATCTGGTGATTCCGAAGGTGTCATCTGCTGAGCATTGGGTTATAGCGGCCTCATTGCAACCCTCGGGGGTGAAATACCAGAGTTCGACATATTTGAACTTCCAGAGGCATTCGAGGGCATAAGGTGAAGGGCATTGGGAGATGTTTGAGCCGATTGACTTAGTTACATTGAATGTGTGCATTTTGGGTTTTTTCTTCTCTGCCTCCCTGAGCTCTTTGGCAGCCTCCTTGTCTAGAATGGCCTGGGCAGCTGCCTCTGCCTCCTGGGCTGTGAGAGCTGCTATATCCTCTACCAGTTGGTCGGCTTGGAGTTGGGCATCCCAAACAACCTTTTTGGTATTGTTTTGGGCTGTCCAGGAAGTGGTGAGGTTGAGAGCGGCCTCGTCAGGTGTGATGCCCAAAGCTAGGGCAATGGTGTTTCTGATATTGAGGAAATCATCTGAGTCGAACTCAGGGCAGATCTGGATGTTTGGGTCAGACTCAATGTGGGGCATTGAGAAGAGCTTGGGACAAGAGAAAGGGGAATTCTGGGAAATAGAACAAAACTACTATTGTGGTTCTAAGAGTGATGAAGAAAAGGAGCCGCAATGATGATGACAGCAAAGACTCAGATTGCTGACTCTGTGTCACACCTGTCACTCATTCAGAGACCATATCTTTTGTCACACTCCTACCTCATTTAGACTTACAGCTGATTTCATAAACATGTGGAAAAGTTGAAAAAAGATTTGAGGTGTAAAAATTTTGGACTTGATGAAATTTCTCTTGTATCTCATGGAATACTGCATGGATTGAGATGGTTATAGAGGGAAAGTTGTACTATTTCTTAAGGGCTTTCTACCCCTGTAATTACATTTGGATAATATTTAGTGTATGGTGAGTTGTAGATGGAATAACAGGGAAACCAGCACTTTTTGAGACCCAAAATGATATTGTCAAATTATGGCATCAAATGAGCTCCTATGAACAAGATTGTAGGGAGAAAATTGTTCATTTTTTCAAGGGCTAGAAGTACATATACTGTGTTTTTCTTTATTTTTGTGTTTTGAGCCAATATTACATCTGTACTATTTTGATTGCATTGAGATTGAAATACCACAAGAGTTATAAATATGGGCTCAAAACACAAAAATAAAGAAAAACACAGTATATGTACTTCTAGCCCTTGAAAAAATGAACAATTTTCTCCCTACAATCTTGTTCATAGGAGCTCATTTGATGCCATAATTTGACAATATCATTTTGGGTCTCAAAAAGTGCTGGTTTCCCTGTTATTTCATCTACAACTCACCATACACTAAATATTATCCAAATGTAATTACAGGGGTAGAAAGCCCTTAAGAAATAGTACAACTTTCCCTCTATAACCATCTCAATCCATGCAGTATTCCATGAGATACAAGAGAAATTTCATCAAGTCCAAAATCTTTACACCTCAAATCTTTTTTCAACTTTTCCGCATGTTTATGAAATCAGCTGTAAGCTCGTGACCAAACAATGGGACACGTCACAATTGCTTACTTTTTGGTTCAGTTTCCATCTCCGACTGAAGGCAAATAAAAAACAAATACAAGATGCACATTTACAGAGTAGCTTTACGAATTAGCAAATTGTCGTTCTCTAATCCGCTGTTGGGTGCGTTCCGCTGCTGCATCATACACATATTGGACATGCTGCCGCCATGTACTGTCCATGCTTTCAATGTCAGAATTATGTTGATCTACTTGAACGTAAGGCTCATCACGTCTGGGGTCATGAAATAGGTTACTTTCGACTGCGACGAACCGCGTCAATCTGGGCAACTTCACAAGATTTTGGGACGCACTGTGAAATCTATCAGATTCAATGACTTTACGCTTCCCGAGCGCTTTGGCGCTTGGTTCTTCTTGTATATTTGTGTGGGCTTCGTATTCAGGATTTTTGGTATCTTCATTTTCGGGTCCTTGCATGCCAGATTTAAGCTGACCATGGTCGGTACCTGGTGAACTCGGCAGAGATTGTAGGTCTGGTGGAACTGGTGATGGCGTGCGCGATGACGATGAAATTTGAAGTGGTAGTCGCGGACCATGCGGTGCAGGAGGCGGAGGTGCCAGAGCAGCCAGCGTGATTTGCGAACTGGGTAGATTTACTAGATGAGAAGCGATATCTGGTTCAGTCATGTGTGACGAGAAACCCATGTTATTATCCACTGAAGTTGACTGTGAGTTGAAGTCATCAACCGAATTCTGAGGTCCAGGGGTGGAATTGTTATTGAGGAGATAGTCGGTCTCGAAGGGAGACTTACGAGAGTGAGCATTCCTATATCCTTTCGGCTCTTCTCTTCCGTTTGCCGTTCAATGGCCATACTCTCCAAGTCGTCGTATACTCTCAGCGCTTCGAGAAGAACTTCATTTGCGTCAAGAAGTTCAGCCAAAAGTTGTTCTTGAGTCGTTAGTTCAATTGTCTCTTCATCTGGCGCAGGCGAAGAACCCTTATCTTGCGAAAACGGCGGCTGGGGCTTTGTTTTGCCTGGTGGGTTCCTCGCCAATCGAGACCGTTCGGCACCAGCTGATGCCCATGGAATTTGAGCAAATATGAGCTCTTGTGATGATCGACATTTAAGATGGAATTCCTGATGGTGGTTGGTCGGGCTGTTGAACTGGTTGTTAACATACTCACTTGGATGATGTCCTTCGACAGATCTTCTGGTTTGGCAAATGCAAGCGATTCTGAAAGGAGAGAAGCGTTACCACGGCCGAATTTGCATTCCTGGAATAACCGTCGTATATCCTCTTTCAATGGGATGATACCGTTCCGAGTAATGGAAGGTTTCCGTTTTCGAGAAATAGGCTGGTGATGCCTAGATGAGTCACATTATTTCCTTTGACAAAATAACACACCGGTGGATTTGATAAATCGGCGGATAATGGTGGCGGTTCAGCCTGTCCAGACAACAGTGCTGAAGATGGAGACGAGCGGGGTGCGGGGGGATTAAACATGGCGTCGTGTGTATCAAATGGGATTCCCTGAATTCCACTCAGGTCGGTGACAAATGCTGAGGGAATAGAGTAAACAAACCTCATCGGGCTTCTCCATTGGTTTCACTCTTTTCCATAAACCACGGAAATTATCTTTATCCCCGCGAAAATCTTGGCTTTCTGCAAAGAGATCGAATAAATCAGCATCACTGAATGAGGTAAGGTGAAGTACAACTGGAGAAAGGAGCTGCACCAAATTGGGATGTTAAATACTTACTAGTACTGCTAGCAAAAGCAGCAGCAGCCACAACGTCCATCAGACGTTCACGAACCACAGGTGACGTATGAGAAGACATTATAATATCCTCTATCGAGTCGAGAAATTTGCGTGAAGTCGACTGGGAAATAAACGTGTCCGACGAATTTCGAAGCATGATGGCCCAGAGCTAAGGTATGAATGATGGATTTACTGAGCAGTTTTGCTTCAGAGAGTAAGGGAGACCTACCCGAGCGGCAGACAACTGAGCTGACGGTTCGCCATACCTAATTGCGGTGGATTAAAAACAGAGTTTGTATGAAACCGCGGAAAATGGGGAAAAAAGACTTCGTGAATGAAATTGAGAAAATTAATGCCTCACTTAAATTCCCTCCTCAAGGCGCGGACGGCCTCTTTGGCGTTAACGTCATTGGCTGAAGCTCGTTCACAAACTTCTAAGACTAAAGACCAGTCTTCCGATGCCGTGGCGGTAAGATAACCTGAATTAAACTGTTAGTCTGCACAACGATCAAAAGAATGCCTCTCTATATGATAAAATTAAAGCCAATGGGGCTATGTCGGTGCTGCAAGCTTATAGGCATTTCTGACGACTGTCCTCGATGACTACCCTTCCACCATCGAGAGATATAACTCAAAATATTTAGGAACGTACCAATCATCCTGGTAAGCTCTGCTGGTGTCTCGTCGTCTCTCCGATCCTTGTCTTTCTCTGCGTCCCTTTCCCTATCCTTCACGATCGATCGCTCCCAGAAACTTTTTTTCTCCTTCTCTTTAAATGTTGTTGGTGATGAAACTGGTAGGTGCTCCTCCGAACGTGACCGAGGTTGACTTAATACCTCATTTTGGGGTTCGAGTGCTTTCAGAATTCCAAGAGCAGCGACAGAAGCAGGCGATTTCTTTCGCAGTATAGCCTGAGAGGTATCTCGTTCTCGGTCTCGTTGGTTTCCAATGATATTAGGACTAGGGAGCGGATGAGAGACGACACTGAACGGAGACGACGAGCGAGGCGGAAGTGGGCTCGGTATAGGCGGGGAAGCACCGGGTGGCAAGGATACAAAAGATGAGGTGCGTGAAGCAGACTGAACGTCATGGCGAGGGTTGGGGAGCGTAGCATCATAATAGGGAGAAACAACCTCCCAACGCTCCTCGCTCGATGATCTACTGTGTTCGCGACCTTTCTCAAGCATCTGGGAACCAGCACGTCGGAGGGTCGACGGGTTGTGAGAATGATATTGAGAATGTAACTCCTATGAAAGACATTAGTATCTGAAATCAGGAAAGTATGACTACGAATATTAATGATACCTCTGAAGAGTTAGAAGTCAAACCTGTTGCGAGATCCCTGGATGCTGGTCGCACCTTGGCTACCCTAGGTTTGTCCCGTCCGAACAATTTCTTCATTCTTTACCTAATTTTCTTCCGACGAAAACTTAAATAAGGACCACATGTCACACTGTCACGGACTATTTGGGCAAAAACGATACGACTCCAATAATGTCGCTATCCATTTTCGAGGCACCATATCCTGCCTATGACCCGACTGACAAGCGTGGGTGAGTGCCCCAAGTCCTTCACTCCGCCTCCGCAAATGAGCGCTCAAAATACTACCGCATTTGTGGTAAAAGCTTTTCGTGAGTCATTCCAGGAGTGATGTAGATGTTAAACCTGCACCACCTGCCTACATAGCTACGAGACGGTCGTAAAGCGATGGCCTGTCATCCTCACACAAGTAATTGACCAGGTTTATCGCACCAACCATCAGCTTTCTAGAACCGAACCCGTATCGGGAGCAGAGTTCACACTGGCAGACACTCAGGCCAAGATAGAAGAAGGGAAAACGATCATCGAGAAGATCAGCAGATTGAAGTATCAAATCAGTCGGGATCATGAAATGGAGTGAGTAATTGAGCATTGGTTGGCTTTCGTTGTCCGCTCATTTGAATGAAGGTTTATCATTCAAGATAGAGAAGCTCATATTGAGTCGTACAACTCCGAATTGGCTGGTCTGGCTCAACATTCAAGGAATACCTGGTTCACTGCTCCATGGCTTTTTGCAGAGTGCGATATGATACCTGGTTGAACGTCGATGAAATGTTGATGCTTCTCATATTATTACTAGATGTTACCTGTACGTAGTCGGGAATTTCTCCCACCCGGTCCGCTAATAATATTCCATAGCTATCGGCTTCTTCGCTCCTATTTCAGCAACACCAAATACTGGTTCAGTTATGATCCGTTTTTCGAACGAAAGGTTGATGCTTTCAAGAAAAGCAAGACTTCAGTATATCGTGCGTATCACTGTCTTCTCACCTTGTTCACTCATTTCAGCAGAAATTGCTACGATAATGCATGAATTGGCAAGTTGCCAGGCCACAATTACGGCTGATTCAGGTGACCTTGGGGTGTTATTCAATGAGATAATGCAGATTTGTCTTTGGTCAGTCTTCTAACCTACATTTATGTAACTGTCTTCATATGTTTCGCATTGGTGCAGGGGAAATTCGGCAGTAAGTTGCGGTCAATATTTCCTGTGTGGTCCATAATGCATTAGCCTTGAACCTGTTAGGATCTTTCATTCTCAGTAGATCTTGTGCCTGACACTGGAAATCTACAAGTGACTGGCAAAATACTCCAATGGGCCAGGAACAAAACCATTCTGAAAGATGATCGGGAGATGGTGTGGCAAAGTTTAAAATGTTCCAAAGATCAGAGGATAGATATTGTGCTGGACAATGGTGGGCCAATTGTGCACATTGAGAAATGTTTCATCCAACAACATTTGTCTCTTTTTCATGGACTCACAGCTGGGTTTGAGGTATATTTGGCTTTGGGGCATGCTTGTGACACATTCTGGCTAATGGTGTATCTTGCCAGCTCTTCACTGATCTTGTACTTGCCGATTTTCTTGTAACCTATACACCTTATGTCTCACGGGTTGTATTTCAGTATGTTTTTCTCTGTATATTTCTTGAAACTAACAAAATTTCCTTGTCACACAGCCCTAAACTTATACCCTGGTTTGTTTCTGATGTCATACCATCTGACTTCAGGGCAACCATTACAGCCCTCTTGGACAGAACCTTCTTCTCATCCTCCCCAGCCCTGTTTGCTGATAATGTCCCTGCTTTGGAGTTTCTGGAGCAGATGGTGATGCGATGGAACCAGTACCTTGAGGAAGGAACATTTGTACTGTCTGTGCCCATGGAGACAAAATTGGGTGATAGTAACTGTGATGAACACAGCCTCGCAGAATTTTGGACTGCGCCTTGGCCATATTGGGATATGAAGATCAGAGCAAGAAAACTTTGGGATTGGTTGAATGGCAGTGGACTGGTAATATTCAAGGTGAGAATGAATGGATGAATGGTTCACTGATCTTTCAATAACAGTGCTGACTGCTATTGGAAATATCCAGGGTGATCTGAAGTAAGTATTTATCACTAAATATTATTGAAACTGACATACTTTCTGCCAGCTATCGCAAGTGTGTACATTTTCTAGATGTCATAATATTCAGTTGAAGAACCCCATTTAAACAGACTTACTGGAGATGTTCAGTGGCCCAGAGTTACATCTTTTGAATCTGCCATTGGTAAGCTTGGGCATTTCATGATTTCAGTTATTAACTTCTGTAATGGTAATATAAACAGGACCTTTAGCTGGATCATTCCCCATTGTTAGTTTGCGCACTAACAAAGCTGATGTGATTGTTGGGATTCAGAAAGAAGTTGCAGATAAACTGGATCAAATTGAGGAGGGATGGAGGACTAATGGACAGTGAGTTTGTTGTCTTTTGTATCTTCATACTGCTCAGCTGGATGGTTATGCACAGATATGCTCTAGTCTCATTTATTCCTGTTTATCAATGCAAGGATTCCAGTCTTGGGGAATCAAAGTAGTTGATATCTTTCATGTTCAAGGCAATAGTCACCCCAATTACAGCTGTTTCCTTAATTCTTGACACTAACTGGGCTTTTTTGAATCAATTGAGAAACATGGACTGAGTAGAATTTTGAGTGCTGTGCTTTGTATCTCATGAAATAGTGCATGGATTCCAGCTGATTTCATAAACATGCAGAATCTGAGAAAAGATTCAACTGTAGCACAATGTCTGCCAAGCGTTGGCCCCACTTCTGAGCTTGAATTAATTTATACTATACAACAATACGCCATATCCTAAGTATGGTGGACTCTGATTCAGCCTTGGAAGATGAGGAGCTCTTGACAAACTTCTCAATCCAGCTCATACACAATACACCAGCTGTCCCAAAAATCAGCAAGCAACCTGCAGTCAAATTTAAGAGGGAGGTTCAGACAAAGGAACTCACCTTCACATGTCTACTGGAAAACTATGTGCCTTTCATGCGAGCAATTCTCAAATGGTTTGGCAAGACAAAGTGAAAGGTGTCCGACCAGCAACACTTCAAATTCAAATACCATCATCCTGATCATGCATATGTATCTACTTTCATTGAGACCAGCTCTTGAGCTAACTATACCCTAGTAAAACAGATGCACTAGACGTGGAAAAAGAGTCTGAGTATAAAGAATTTGTGTCAAAGATCAATGAAGATTGGTACTCAAAAGTCAATGTAATCATAGATATTGACAACATACACCCAGTCGATGTATGTACCCCAATGTTTACATTTTCAAGCTAACCCTATTGCCCTACAGCCTGATGATATTGTTGAAAATGACAGCATACAAGACCAGGACCTGGCAACTATCCCACAAGGTGCTATATCCTTGGAGATTGTGCACGGTTCTGTAACATGCTTGAAAAGAAGTATGGCAATGACAGCAACCCAGGGCATTATGTGTACATTTCCCAGGATAACTTTGAGCTCATGCTCACACCCTTCATGATGCACCAGTGGGCAATCACTCTGGTATGTACTTGACATATAATCTTTACAGGGAAACTAGTCTTTGTGTAGCACAAGGGCCAAGCTACTCTCACTCTTCCACCCAATATTGCAGCATTCAACCCTGCAAATCATGGCAAATCATTGTTACCTACCCATAAAACCAAGGGAAACATGCCAAGTCCACCATCAGATCAAATGGCCCTTTTCATGCAGTTGATGACCACCATTGTGGGTGCACTTGCTCCAAAATCTAGTACATCCTCCACTCTTAAATGCAAGTGCTCCTTCAGTTCAACCCCAGTCTCTTCACCAATCAAGCCGGAACTCAGTGATCTCCACGAGTACTTGCTTTTCGCCAGGGATCACCTTGGAGTGCGAAATGCATGCAACTATGAAGCTGCCCTTCAAGTTGATGATTTGGGGCCAGATGTCATTGGATCACTCTCTGTCCCAGAGCTTACAAACTATGGCATGTCAAAAGGGGAGGCAATGCAAATGATATCTGGTTGTGCCCATTGGAAAAAGCAACAAAAAAGAAGAAAATTGCAAAACCTCACCTTCAGTCTCCTTCCACTGATAATGAGCTTATCTGGTATCAGATCACTTATGATGATGGTGGGTTTGTGTCATGGCATGGACCCATGATGACCCAGGGTGAGTACATGGCAGATGACCATCACACATCTTATTACAGCAACTGCCTCAAGAGCTTGGTCCTTGTTCCACCAGGGTTCCATGCACCCCCAAGAGTCAATGAGGACCCTACCTGGTTGTAGTTTACAGATGGACTTTACATAGGTTTCATTCTCAATGCAATAGTTTTTTGCCCCCTGGGCACCAGTCTGAATTGTGCAAGTACATGACAAATACAAAAAAATTGAGGTACAGCTACATATAACCTGAGAGGTGGAACCACCCACAATGGTGAATAGGCCTTGGTTATGTGTGTGATGGCACAGGTATGGCTTGATGGAAGAGAAGGCAAGCTCAATGGGGTTATAGTTGGGGGAGTATGGAGGTAGGTACATTTTTTGGCAGTCTGGAGTGTAAGTCATTATAGCATAACAATGGTGTACATGAAGGGACATACATGCTTGAACCTCCATGAGTTTTCTAACCTCTGCTGAATGATGGATGTTGCAGTTGTCAAGGACGAGCATGCTCCGTGGTCCTGGATATGGATTCATGGGAGGTAGCTGAACAACACATAATGTTAGTAGACACTTGAAATATATGAATAAAAAGCCATACAATCATCTCACGGAGGAACTGAACAAACCGTTCCCCAGTTACAGAGCCCTCAATGATATCATAAGCAATGACACCATCAAGGGTGAGCACAGGTAAAATGGAGCACTGCTTTCATGTACAAATACCTGCCATTGTACACACCAAGGCCCAACTAATGACCAACTATACTTCAAATTCAGTTCACTCTCATCAGTAAACATCAACATTGAGGGGTCTGGAACCCATTCACCAAGCTGATTCATGAAGATTGCACATTGAATATCTTTCCTTTCAAGGGCTTGGATGGATACACATTTATTGGAGGAATGGAGTTGGCAGAGGGTATGCATGAGGGTCGAGAGGGATGGGTATACATTGCACTGGGCCTGAAGTTCATGCTGGAGTTTGTCAAGGTATAGAGGGTGATGATGGGCAAGGAGTAAATGAATGAAAGTAATGTCCATGGGTGTGAGAAGGTGATGACATGCTGTTGGCTGGGCCAAGGGATTATAGGTGAGACCATAATGTCGATTGTCCTGCAATGTCTTGTACACCAGTAACTTGCAAATTCCAAGCAGGCCACAGATCTCCTGCACATGGTAACTGTGGTGGTGGAGGACGAGGATATGAGCTTTGATGTCTCTGGAGACAGTGTGAGAGGGCATTTTACTAGTACAAGTGTTGTGTGTACACAAAAGTTCCAGAAGTGGGGCTGATGTTCAGCAGGCATTATGCCACAGTTTAATTTTTTCTCAGATTCCACATGTTTATGAAATCAGCTGTAAGATGGTTACAGAGGGAAAGTTGTACTGTTTCTTGAGGGCTATCGACTCCTGTAATTAAATTTGGACAATATTAGCGTATGGTAAGCTGTGAATGAAATAAAAGGTAAACTAGTGTTTTGTGACATCCAAAATGATGTTGTCAAGTTATGGCATCAAATGAGGATGATTGTAAGGAGGTTGTTCATTTTTTCAAGAGCTAGAAGTGCATACACCATGTTTTTATTTATGTTTGTCTTTTGAGCCAATATTATATCAGATGTTTCTCTGCATTGGAATAAACATACCACAAGAATCATACAAGGACAAAAATAAATCAAAACATGGTATATACACTTCTAGCCCTTGAAAAAATGAACAACTTTCTCCTTACAATCATCTTCATAAGAGCTCATTTGGTGCCATAATTTGACAATATCATTTTGGATGTCAAAAAACACTAGTTTACCTTTTATTTCATTTACAACTCACCATACACTAATATTGTTCAAATTATTGTTCAAATTTATTGAATTATGAGTTCTTTTAGTTTATTAAAAGACTTGTTCTTTATCAGACCAGGCTCAGTGCAGGTTCATAATTAATTAATTAATTGATAAAGTTGATCTTCTATAGAGAAATCTTTTTTGAGTACAAGGTGTGCTTCTGATTTCCATATTGGTATAAAGTGGAGGCTTTGGACAAGCTTACATAAGCATCCAAATATAGGTCAATATACAAATGTGTAAACAATGGTCAAAATATATTCAGTTTTGGATAAAATATTCATAACAGCTTCAATTGTTGATGGAATCAGCTGAAAATTTACTGACAACTAGTCTAACCATTTCAGGCATGATGTGATATTGACATGTGACTAGTCTAACCATATAAGACAATTTTTGACACAATGTGCAAAAATTTATGCTGATTACTGTGATGATAGTCACATGTCACAGATCTAACTATATAAGGAAGTATTAGATTTAAAGCAAACTGGTTCAGTTTTAATATAAATCATCCTATTGAGTAGTAGGCATCATAGTTTAATATAGCAAGTGTAACAGTCACTTGTGACCAGTCTAACCATATAAGGAAATTTTGAGCTATATGGGCTGAATTTGACAATGATCATAATAGTGACAGTCACATGTGACAAATCTAACCATATAAGGAAATAATGAAGTTGAAGTTCAATTTAACCAATTCAAATATTAATTACTATATGTTATTATAATTATTATAATAATGATAAAATTTGCCCTATATTGCAAAATGTTGTGTGTGACTAGACTAATCATGCATAAAAATAATATGGGTTTTACATCTATAAAGCTACATAAAAAACAATATTTAAATGCACATTAGTTTCCTAAACAAGAAAATCCTATTGTTTGTGATTTAAACATTCAAAGATTTAGATAAAAGAACTCGTTCATGCCATGTGAAGCACTGGCCCACTAAACAAGTTTTGCATGTGACAATTTTAAATTCCTTTGAGCTTTCAACTTTGAATTGTTATAACTCATTCAATTTTGTATGGATTGGCTTGAAATTTGAAATGGAGGTTCTCAAGTATATTGTCTTAGTGTTAACAACATGTAATTGTCCCAATTGAAGCATCTTGATATTTGCATTTTCAGGTGATTTTGAGTGATTTTTATCATCAAACAGCTGTCACACTGATAAACTTTAACTTGATGGTGTGAAATTGTGCATGCACCTCCCATAGTATGTCTTCTAAGTGCTCTGAAGTTTGCAAGCTGTCTGGAAATGCTCTAGGATTACAATAGCTATTTAAATGCAAGCAATTCAGTGTGATAAAGTGGCTACCCTCAATAGTCAAATAGGAATAATAGTTCTGGAGCGTTTTCAGATAGCTTGCAAACTTCAGAGCACTTAGAAGACATACTATGGGAGGTGCATGCACAATTTCACACCATCAAGTTAAAGTTTATCAGTGTGATAGCTGTTTGATGATAAAAATCACTCAAAATCACCTGAAAATGCAAATATCAAGATGCTTCAATTGGGACAATTACATGTTGTTAACACTAAGACAATATACTTGAGAACCTCCATTTCAAATTTCAAGCCAATCCATACAAAATTGAATGAGTTATAACAATTCAAAGTTGAAAGCTCAAAGGAACTCAAAATTGTCACATGACGAGTCACATGCAAAACACCATAATGACAGGAGTAGATAGCCCTCAAGAAACAGTACAACTTTCTCTCTGTAACCATCTTAATCCATGCAGTATTTCATGAGATACAAACACAGCAGAATCCAAAATTCAAACACTTTATACTGAGACAATGATTCTTAGCAGAATCCAATCAGAATCTGACCAGATTTTGTGCCACTCAAGTTTTCTTATCCTCCCCTTTAAAAGGGATTCTGAGTCCTTTTTATTCCAATTGGATCCCTAGGACTCATAGGAATCCAATGGAATTCCTATAAAGTCCTACATTTAGTCCAACTATTATATTTTAAATACTCAATTCAATAATATATATATATTGATGAGGCAGGATGCCCCAAAATATATTGCAAGTTTCACAGGTTTATATAGGTGTGTTTGGTGCATGGACCATTTGTGGAAACGCATCAAACATGTCAACAAAGTTATCACATGACTCTCCACACCCAACACAACAACTGGCACAGCACAACCAATGCCCACCAACCCCATGAAGCCCATGAATCCACACTGACACCCACCATGCCAACACCCATGGCCATTCTAGGTAATGGTGGGAACCACGGATGTAACAGCAGCAGGGAGTGGTGAGCCCACCCTTGCTGACCAGGTAAGTTTTTCATATTGTTTTCTGTCTGCTACTACTAACTAATACTGCAGCCACACACCCATGCCCACCCATGGCACACCCACACCTACCAACGCCTATGCCCACCAATGTCCACACACCCATGCCCACCCACACCCACACCCACACCCACAGCAGCAACCAGGGATTGTAGCCCCAAAAGGGCACAGCAGGGTGGTGCCCATTCCTGCTGCCTAGGTAAGTTTTTTTTCATGTCTTTTATTGACTTTGCATACCCACGGCCCTGTCACGAGGCAGGCAATGTGGGACACAAGGATGCCCACCAGCGGTGGCAATGCCAGCAACAGCAGTGGCAGCAAAAACTGCAATGGTGGTGGTGGTGATGGGGACAGCAGCAGCAATAGCAATGGCATGGTGAATAATTGCCTCTCTCCTTCCTCTCTTTCCCCCTCCCTTTCCTCCTCTCTTTCACCCCCCTCTTTTTCCCCCTCATTTCTCCCTTCTCCTTCTCCCTTTCCCTTCTCCCTTTCCCCCTCTTTCCCCTCAATACCCCCATCCCCCCCCCTCCTTCCCCATCCCCCATTCTTTCCCCTTCTTCCCCCACTATTTCCCCCCATTTTCACCTCTTTCCCCCCTCCTCCCCCCTCCTCCCCCCTCCCCCCTCCTCCTCCCTCTCTTTCCCCCTCTTTCCCCCCTCTCTCTTCCCCTTTCTTTCTCCTTTCTATCCCCTCTTTCCCTCCATTTTCCCCTCTTTCTCCCTCCCCTTCCCCTTCTTTTTCCCCCTCCTTCCCTTGCTCTCTCTCCCTCTCCCCTTCCCCTTCCCTCTTCCCCCTACCCCTTTTGTTGGCTCCACCACTATCCCATCCACTCTTCCATTTCCTTCATTTCCACTTCATTTCCCTCCCCCTTTCCCCTCTACATCTGTATTACAGTAATGTGGTTATTATGTGTTGAAAGCGCCTTTATTTTATTTGTTTTCACATTTTAAAGATCAAGACAGTTTTGACTGATTTTAAGCAGTGAAGAGTCTAAAGATTTAGTTGGATTTATGTCTGATGAGCATAAGCCAAAACAATGTTGATGTAATGATTATCTTACCCAATTTGAAACCTGTCCATTTTCCGGTATTAATAAATCATTACATTTGAGAGTAAACTGAACTTGTTACATACATGCATTTTTGACCTTGTCCCACTAACTCTGATGCTTGGAGTCTGATTTGCTCCAGTTCTATTATTATTATTCTTGAATGCAGTTTGGGAACACAACAAAGAAAGATAAAGTGCAAAGGTGAGAAATGGAAAGCATGTGATTGGATTTTGAGCAGCCTGAAGCTTGCCAGTTGCCAGGGTCACCAGAAATGAAGTTACAAACTTAAAGTAGTTACAAACCCCCTCACATGTTTGAATCAGATCTTACAGGCAGTGTTAGATTTGCAGGAAGCCAAACAAAGAGACAGATATTTTTTTGTGTTAATTTTTTGGAGTTCTACTAGCTAAACTTTTAGTTCAATGTTACTGTGCTAGCAGCCAGGTGCAATGCCAACACCACCATTGACCTGTTAAGAAAAATGAACCTGCTGCCTCATCTGACCTGCAATTACAAGCACAGGTAACTTTCCAATTGAATACAGGTATGTGGGGAATACCTGGAGGTTACCCAGGCAGATTCCTATCCATCTTGTTTTCTGATATAAGTTGAAGTAAATCATTAACATAATAAAATGGAATCAATCATGGATAATTGGGTGGGAGATGAGATGGTAGTGGAGACAGAATTGAAGGTGGAGTTACAGCTGTTTGCATTGAATGTGGCAGTTAGACACAGAATTTCATTCAATAGGGAAAGATGGACTTTGAATTTTTTTTCTTTTCACAGCTCCTGTACATTGTACATTACAACTTATGCCCCATCATATCTCCCACAATGTCAAGATTGCTGCCATACAACTGTATAAAAGACATCTTATTGATCTCCCACACATCCTTGAAGCTGCAACTTCTCTGAGCGCACCTGGCACCAGATCCTGAAGCTGTGGAGAACCATGGGTGATGTGATTCCTGAATCCAAGAGTCTTCAAGGCTGACATTCATTACTTGCTGTTTCTCATTCAACAAAACCCTGACTACTTTCTTGATGAGCTCTTGGATCTACTCAAGACAAATCAGTTCATATCAATACACTACACTGTCATCCACTGAACATTTGAATGTGAATGCATCAGCCACCAGAAGCTGCAGCATATTGCAAGGGAACGTGATGAAGCTCGATAGGCAGATTTCATAGCATGGATGGCATTGTAATCACCGGAGGAGCTTGGATTCATTGATAAAGTGTTGAGGGATGAGTGGGTGATTGGTAGGCATTATGGCAAGGCATGCAAGGGACAACACCACCAGAGGTTCCAACCATGTGTTCAAGGCTGACACACCTCCATTATCACTGTTCTCACGGTTGAGGGCTTTATTTGTGGCATGTCCATTGAGGGTTCATTGATGAAGTCTGTCTTCTTGGAGTGGATGAAGTTTTCTGTGGTAAGTCATTCTCATTCTTGTGAGCAATTATCTCAGGCAAGTCGCTCATAATATCCCAGCTGCCCAATCAGACTGCATATCCTGGCCCTCTCAGTGTGCTCATTCTTGACAATGCTAAGATTCACCATGGTGATGAGATCCTTGAACTAGCCAACCACTTCGGCATGCGTATTAAATACCTTCTGCCCTACTCTCCAGACCTTCAATCCAAGAAGCTTTCAGCAAGATCAAGCACTTTATTTGTCACAATCAAGATTACTACTACACACAGGATGGTGACGAGGGAGATGGGATCTTATTTGACATGTATGAAGTCTTCGAGATTGTCATGAGTGAGGATGCTATGGGTTACATTGTGCATGCTGGGTATTTTTAGTCATTTTGTTGTACTACCCCCTTGTTGTTATTTTGCTCATTGTGGACCCTGGTGGTCAAAAAAAGCCTGTCAAAATAAGCCTGCCGATTGCTAACACTGTCCAATTTCCAAGTAATTATGGCAACAGAAAACAAAGTAACTAAGATGCAGACCACCTATCAACCCCATCTCTGATCACCACAATCTCACCTAACATGAACTTCATCTGCTTGAGCTCAGTGATGGTGATGAAAGGAAGGAACCAGGAATGAAGGTACCCATTCTCAACCAGCTTCTGTTCACTTGAATGCATGAGATCATATGCAGCACAGAAGGCTGTGATTGGCATGTCGTTGCCTGCTGTATGGTTGGCAGGTAGCAGCATTGGAGATCGTACATTGAATAAAGTGGACTGCATGGGGGGGTCTTGGGAACAGGAGCAAGAGCAGATTCTGCTCCAACCTTTGTGTTTGCCCCATTTTGCATCATGTTGATGAATTCCTTCCCGAAGCTGACATTGATGACAGGTGCTGGTGCTGGCATATTCTTCTGGTTCTGGGCATCAAGGTGGCACTGAAGAAGGGGGTTGACTTTTGGTGCAGTAGGATCGAACATTTTGTGGTTTGGTGGTTGGTCAAGTGTTGTGAATTCCTCACCCTTGAGCTGTCCAGGATGTTAGTGATAGCATGGATACAGCCAAGGACTCACCATAGCAGATCCCTAGCATTGCAAGGCCTCATGACCAAGCAGCATATGTGTGCCATCATTTCATACATAGCAGAATGTTCTGAGGCAAGTGAAATGTTTTTCTGTGCACTTCCAGGCATCTTGCAAGTGCTGGATGTTGGAATTCTTTTTGATATTGCCTGGGAGGAGAGTGGGATCTTTTCGCTTGCTTGTCTTGCCCATTTTGTCAGATACATTCTCAGGTACATTCGACTTGTTGGTGTCAGATGCCACTGTATCTTGGTCAATATTGATATTGATGACAGGGTTGCCCTTTGCTTGACAGATCCTATCTAAGATGATCGCATACTGTTACAAGTTCTTTTAATTTATTACAGCCGTTTGCATGTATCTTGACAATTTTTGGAAATTTTTGAATTGATTAAACAATATGGACTTAGACAAATTTACTGTACTCAATCTTGTATCATGAAATACTGCATGGATTGAGATGGTTGTAGAGGGAAAGTTGTACTATTTTCCAATGGCTATCAGCTCCTGTAATTACATTTGAACAATATTTAGTGTATGATGAGTTGTGGATGAAGTAAGAGGTGACCAAGTGTTTTTTGATACCCAGAATGATATTGTTAAATTATGGCATCAAATGAGCTCCTATGAACAAGATTGTAGGAAGAAAGTTCATTTTTTTAAAGCACTTTTCACATGTGTATGGAATCACAAAAACAAAAATAGTCTTTGACCTTGTTTGTACTGGCACCCTGGCAGCTCTCTCTTAGGCCATGTCGACTGAGCCTGCAGAGCTGCCTTGCATTCCTGTTCCAATAATCGCTCATCTGACCGTCCATGTTCCAGCATCAGGCTCAGAAAAGAAGAAATCCACGAAGAAGGATCTAAGGATGAAGGAATTCACCCATAACTTCTGTGCTACGACAGCCAACTACATTGGGCTTCTCAACACGGTCTTAGCAAAGCATCATGTCAACAACAAGTTTCAAGTTTCAGAACGTAGGTGTTATTGCTGCAAGATACAGGTCCCACCTGCCAAGTGAGTGCATTAGTGAATAAAGCTAGGCTGGAACTGAGATTTCAACTGAAGCAAAGGAGATGCATGTGATGTTGTCAACTTTGCAGAATACCAGGATGTTGTCAATAAGATCATTGAGAAGAAACCGACCAAAGCAGTTACAATTCTTGTTGACATGAATGATGTTGAGAAGACGGCAAAAAAGGTATGGAGCCGCATATATGTGTCAAATATGTATCTCACATTGTAACAGAACATATTGCTTGGTTCGGAGGTGAAAGTGATGATAACAAAGATGATGGGGACGATATAGATGTGAGTTGTAAATGCCAATCTATCTACCGTCTAATACTTTTATCAGAATACCACTGGACTTTCAAAGATTGACCTTGAGTTGGCTCACCTCCGAGGATTACTTGAAAAGTAAATGACCACGATGCCAGGTATACCTACATAGATCCTCTCACTGCAGAGTCCACACCGTTGATGCCCTTCATGATGAAAGAATGGGCTCATGCTATAGTAAGTGCTATGTCAACAGCCGCCCATATGCTACTAACCCACAAACAAGTATGACAGGACAGCATCTGTAACACATCCCCCGTTGATAGTGAATGACGCGGGTTTTTAAACCCGCACGGGTCAGGGCCCACGGGTAATGCGGGTACGGGTACGGGTTGAGATTTCCGTACCCGCCAGCTTTAAAACAAGCCTGGGATCATCCAAAACGGTTAAGAACTGAGAGAGATATGCTCAAAACAATGATTTGATCATATCTCAGTCAATTCTTAATGGTTTTGGATGATTCTGGGCTTGTTTTGAAGCAAAAACCCGGCGGGCAATGGGTACGGGTAGATGCGGGTGCGGGTACGGGTTGGCAGCATGTACCCGCGATAAACCCGTGTCATTCACTACCCGTTGACAGCAACATTTGATCCTGCCAATCGTAAATCATCCATCACAGCATGTCGTCGCTCTGAATCAACAACCTCCTTGTCATCCTCTGCTGTCAACAGGTCTGGTGATTCGGCACTAGCCCATATGTCACAGATTTTGTCAAGTGTCACAACAATTGCTCAAGCACCTACTGGTAGATGCCCTGCTACGCCAATTCACTCCCCAGACTCTGCCAACTTGTCTACGGCACTTGGACTGATTACCAACACACCATCAAAACTTCCACGCTTCCTCGAATATGCCAAATGCCATCTTGGAATTTCAAATGCCTCTGTATATGAAGAGCATCTCAAGCAAATGGGATATGGCCCCGATATTCTGCATCTTGTAGACGACGCTGCCTCAAGGACATTGGAATAAATGCAGGAGATGTCATTTGCCTCAAACAGAACTCATTGCAATGGTGGAACAGCCCAGCTGCAAAACGTAAACCAGACACTCGCACTTCTTCTCCTACCTCCTCCAAGCCACCTAACAAGAAAGTACGCTTCAAGAAAAGGTTCCATGATGGCAGCACCCTGTGAATTTATGGGCCCAAGATTATGAAGGGTAATTGTGAACCTGCTGACTTTGATTGGTACTACTGTTGTGAAGCTTGAAGTGATATGGTGCCTATTCCCATAGGTTATATGCTGGTTCTTGATGGCGAGGATTTTGGCGATTCCTTGTAAATTCATCCATTCATGTCTAATTTCTAAGTCATGTCATCTGTCCTCTTTGTCGTATTTCGTTCACTTTGTTGTCCTCGTTTTTAGCATCACATTGTCCTTGTCATCAAGTCGTGTAGTTTTGTCAGTCAATAAATGTCATTTGATTCTTTGTTTCGACTGCTTGAGACATTACGTGAATAAAACTACACAACATATCCGGAAGCACAGAAGAAGCCCCAAGCCTTGTCAGAAGTGATGTTTTGACATGCTTGGTGTATTATGGAAAATGAGAAGTCCTGCCAGTATTGTCTCAAATAACTCTTGATTGTGGCAAAAGCCTGCTCTATCGGATTCAAGTCGGGCGAGTACGGAGGAAGGAAAATGAGTTTACATTCTAATACACCATTTGAGCAACACATTCAGGGAGTTGAAAAAAATACTTACAGGCTTCATCTTCCACAAGTGCACGCACTTCCTCGGAGTGGTGGATACCGTGATCCATGACCATTTGAGACAATGAACTTTTATACCGGCTCGGAATCAATATTAGTAGTACTGCAGCAAAATTTACATCAAGGATTATGTATTTAAGATTAAACCTTCTTGCTTGATACATTTTAAGGCTAATCGAGGGAGAATTGAGCTCGATAAAGCAAAATCAGTGCACAAACTCCTTATCAGGCATCAATGGCCATTTGAGACGTGACGCATCATGCCTCATTCCGGTTATTCCGAGTGTTCAGCCCCTGAGTTGCTACTTTCCTCACCTGTTGGCTTCTTGGGTCTCTCTGGCATTTTCTCTGGCTCAAAATCTTTCTTCCACTTTGGTTGTGCCCAACCTGGTCGACGTTTCTCCACTTTGGCGAGAGCTTTCTCGGCCTCCCAAGCCATCAAAGCCGCTTTGAAATCCTGCTTCTTCTCTTTGTTCCGGACCCTGACAGCCTCACATTGTTGTTTCCATGCTGCCAGCACAGCTGCATGGTGTCCTCGTTCTTTCTTTCTCTGTTCCGCTGCTGCTGCATTTTCCTCTCGTTGACGTTCATCTGCCACACACAAAGCATAGCAATATTCCCCTGAAAAGAACTTGGCCTTGCCATCTCCCATCAATCTTTTTTTCCCTGTGCATTTCTTTTTCTTCTCCTCTGCTGCCTGAAGCTCATTTCAAACTTGATTTGTGTACAGCTCCGAAAGCAAGGTGCCGGCCTGCATTCCGACCATGCTTTTTTTTCGTTGTTGATCCTGGAACTCGGCCTCTATTAGTGCGTCGCGAAGTTCAAGTTCATGAACTGTCATAACAGGTTTCGCAATCAAGTCTGTGTACCGAGATGGTCGAAAAGGTGAGATTGTGGATGGTTTGAAAGCAGGAGGTGCTGGTGTCGACCTCATAGGGGAAGATGAGGTCAGAAATGCAGCTGATGTTGAAGCGAGGCCATCAGCAGCTGATCGCACAAAGAAGGGTGTTGTCGACGGCCCTGGGAGGTTGTCATTCATTTGTGTTGATGCTGTGGTCGCCTGATAATCCATGTAGTTGGTGATCATATCAGAAATGACTTGGATTGGACTGGATTGCTGGACTGGGACAGTGCAAGTCACTGATGTTGTTGTTGTTAGGCTCGGGGCCATCATCTGTTGAGTTATTACATTGGGATTGAAGGGTATGACGCTGGTTGCACGAAAGGCTGATTTGATATTTTCGGGGGTGAGTGTTTTTGCATGTGCCTCGGCATATACTCCCAGAAAATTGGTTTTATCCACAGTGTGACCCCGCCGTTCCCATTCATCTCATGCCAGTCCCCAATTATGCTTCATGGGTCCAAATATAACAATGTCGAGACCTTGATACACGTGAGTGCTATGTGATGGGTATCCAATCACTTCAATTCGGTGTGATCTTGCATATTCAAGGAACTCGCGGGTGTAGTGTGAATTGTGGCCATCCACAAGAAGCAACCTCTGATGCCCATTAGCTTTTACTCTTGTTTCCTTGTCGAATTGTTCAATCCATGCCCGTCCAATCTCTCCACTGGTATAACCCTTCTTTGAATAACCAAGTCTCAATGACAGGATGAGTATACATCTTGTTGAGTGTGATACAGACTCACGATGCATTCACAGGATTATTCTGTTTCCAACTAGCCTGGAATCCCTCGCCTTTGAAAATGACAGCTGGGGCAGTTGAAGTCCCATCACCGCAGATGGTTACCATCACAGTAATGTTCTCTCGATCTCCGCTTCTCTGTTGATGCTGACTTTGTTGGCCTTTAGGACCAAACACTCTCTCTTTTTGTCCGACACCCTTTTGAAAGCCAGATTCATCTGCCCCATAGATTAGTTCCGGAGGTATGACGTCGGCGCCGCCATTGCCCTCAATCACGTCACCAAGCAGTTGAAAATAGTGTTCCTTGGTGATTGGATTTACTGCCCTTGCACATTGCCGATCTAATCCTTTCGACCAGTATGCACCTATCCTGTGGTTGTGGTCAGATACAAAACAGGTGGTCCAGTCCTTCCCCACACCAGTGCCTGGGAACAAATCACCGTGGCGAGCATGAGCGATCATGTCAACATGCTCTTTGATTCTGCGGTGACTGGGAGGGAAGCCACGCTCAGCATGGGATATTATATCCTGTATCACTTGTTCCACCTCCTCGTTGTTGAGCCACCGGTGTGCTTCATGAGCTTCTTCATGACTCTGCCCTCTCTTGATACGTCGGCCAAGGGTGTCCTTTGATAACTTCACAACTTTGTTTGTCATATGGAGGCATTCAGCCTCGGCCTGCTTGCAGATGGCTCAAAGAGATTGTGGTGCTTGTTCCTGCTGATAAATTTTGACTGCTCTTTGCATCCATGTTTCCTTGAGTCTTGTAGCATCCCTGTGTTTTTGCCTAGCAGATTTGGCGTGGCCGACCATTGTAAAATTTCAATATGTGTATATTGCTTGTCTGACCAAATCTCGCAATGTGTGATGTGACATGTTTAGTCAGCAATGCTTTGTGCGGTATTGCAGAGAGTCAGAGTGTGGTGTTGGATCTGCATGCCCATTTACATCAAGATACTGGGTAAGCACGACTATGATATGCTAGATTAAGTTCCCTCAAAGTCCGAGACCTGAGATCTTGTGGTTTGTTCAAAATTTTGGTTTTGTCTCAAATGGTCATGGATCACAGTATTGCAATTATCTAAGATAAGGACACTTTGAGGCCCTGAGTATGGATTGGTAAGGGGAATCTATCTGCATGAGTCTGTACTCTAATACTGAACAAATCAAAAGAAACCCATGACGAGCTCTTGAAGAAACTGTAAAAACCATTCAGAAGTGACAGATCCTGGAATAACATCATACGTGATGATGCCATCAAGTGTTAGGATAGGAAGGATTGAGAACCTCTGCCCACGAACAAAACAACGCCTTTGTACACATCTCTGCCTGACCATTGACCAGCCTCGCATATGTGCCGATGTCTTCTTGTTTCAGGCAGCTTCGTCAATAAAAATCAACATATCTGGGTTAGGTACTTCATCAGCAATCCTGTTCATGAACGCTGAATGGAGCAAATCATTCCTTTCTAATGCTCGAGCAGAAACACATTTTCGGGAGTAATGAAGACGACATAGGGTACGTAGGATTATCGGTATGGAAACCAGAACACCATGTTGGTTGTACAGCTTGGACTGAATCTCATCAAGGTAAATGCAGTGCCTGCGGTGTAGAGGGTACAACCTCTGTGGCCACAGAATCCCACCAAAAGACACACTTTACTACTCATCCACAAACCTGTCCATCACTCCATCCTAATCCGGCGCACTCTATCCTAAACCGACAGCAATCACACGTCAATTCCAGACAAGTCTGCACTCAAACCCGGACCCGAATCCCAAGCCCCTCTCTTACCAATCACAATGGCACCAATATACGTCGGAACCCTCTGCCCTCAGAACCCTCTGCCCACCAAGCCCGATACACAACCCGACCAACCCCACAGTAGTATAAAGAGGACTCCCGCATACTCGTAATAAGTAGATACCCAGAACCCTAGAATCAATCCTTCGTAGTTTCTGTTAGACTTGTACTTCCCACTTCCACAATCACAAATCCGTATCCTCTTATATCGTTTCCCATCGTTCCCGCCTCATCTCCTCACCGTTACGTTCACCGAGTTGAAACCTGACGTCGGATTATGTCGGATAACCCTGGACTTCACCGGAAACTATCTCTTTATTTCTATTTATCCTCAAATTTCTATCCTCTTTGACTAGGCATTACTGATGACGCCCTTTGTCACTACTACGCTGACCTCTATCTAGTATCCCCTTTCAGAGCTAGACCTGAACTACGCATCACAGCGGTGCAAGAGTGCGACAATGAGCTTGAGATCTTGGTGAGAGAGAATCCGATGCCTGCCAGATCGACATGCATGAGGATTATAAAGAACGATCGTAGTCGAGAGTTTGATAGACGAGAGACTTCTTGATGCCTAGGAGATCACAAATCTCCTTGACTTTCCAACCCTTTCGTGCCAGGACAGGAATACGAGCTTTGAGATCCCATGATACAGGATGGTACATGGCAACATTTCTGGGGTCTGAGTCCCAAACAAACAAGAACAAAGGTATTTTATTTTTTTGCAATTCCATACACATGTGAAAAGCGCTGTAAGGGCTAGAAGTACATATACCATGTTTTTCTTTATTTTTGTCCTTTGAGCCAACATTCATAATTCTTGTAGTATTTTCTTCCCAATGTAGTCAAACATAGTACAGATGTAATGTTGGTTCAAAGGACAAAAATAAAGAAAAACATGGTATATGTACTTCTAGCCCTTAAAAAAATGAACAAATTTCTCCCATAATCTTGTTCATAGGAGCTCATTTGATGCCATAATTTAACAATATCATTCTGGGTATCAAAAAACACTTGGTCACCTCTTACTTCATCCACAACTCATCATACACTAAATATTGTTCAAATGTAATTACAGGAGCTGATAGCCATTGGAAAATAGTACAACTTTCGTATTTCATGATACAAGATTGAGTACAGTAAATTTGTCTAAGTCCATATTGTTTAATCAATTCAAAATTTTCCAAAAATTGTCAAGATACATGCAAACGGCTGTAACTTGTTCTTTATCAGACCAGGCTCAGTGCAGGTTTGTAATTAATTAATTGATTGATTAATTGATAAAGTTGATCTCCTATAGAGGAATTTTTTGTGAGTACAAGATGTGCTTCTGGTTTCTACATTGGAAAATAAAATAAAGTTGGGGCCATGTTTGGACAAGCTTACATAAGCATCCAAATATAGGTCAATGTATGAATGCGTCAACAATGGTCATAATATATTCACTTGTGAATAAAATATTCATAACAGTTTCAATTGTTAATGGAATCAGCTGAAATTTTTACTAACAACTGGTTTAACCATTTCAGGCATGATGTAATATTGACATGTGACCAGTCTAACCATATAAGGCAATTTTTGACACAATATGCGAAATTTTATGCTGATCACGGTGGTGATAGTCACATGTCACAGATCTAACCATATAAGGAAATATTAGTGATTTAAAGCAAACAAGCTCAGTTTTGATATCAATCATGTGATTTGAGTAGTAGACATTATAGTTTAATATGGCAAGTGTAACAATTACATGTGATTAGTCTAATCATATAAGGAAATTTTGAGCCATACAGGCTAAATTTAACAACGATCATGATGGTAATAGTCACATGTGACAAGTCTAACTATATAAGGAAATAATGAAGTTGAAATTTAATTCAAATATTAACTACTATATGTCATTCTGATTATTCCAATAATGATAAATTTTGCCATATATTGCAAAATTTTGTGTATAATCAGACTAATTATGTATAAGGTGTAATATGGATGACCTGCAATGTAGTGGTTGTGCCTGTGATATCATGTAACCAGATCTTTAGTCAGTAGTAGTTCTTGATGTGGTAAAGAGTTCATTATTCCAGCCATTAACACCTTTCCAGCTGATTCTCCATCCAATTCTGTGAGCTCCCTTAGACCCACTCCAGCAAGTCTCTATACTTGACACCATATCTGTATCTGCAGATACTGTACCCATCATGAGTATGAGTCTACATTATCCACCATCAGACATGTGTATAGCGGTTACCGGTGTGACTGTGAGTCCCATGAACCCAAGCGCTATGGTGAGCACATCATTAGTGGCAAGCTAAGGTCCCAACATATGTCTGTCACCCTAGTGAGGTATGGGTGGGAACTCAGATGAGCTTTGTGCCATTCTTGGTGCCCTTGGTGCTGGATACTTTGCAAAGAATGCCTACATGTCAGTTAATGTGTTAGGCTGTGTTCACTCTCCATTATTATTCTTGCTGTATGAGTGGTGGTGATGTAGGAGTTGTCTTTTGTGGTCTTTGAAGATGTGTTAGTACATTCCTGAGTCAAAAAATATGTTAATAAAGTGTTACGATTTTCACCTTTTTGCCCCTGTCTTTTGCTTTGACAGCACATGACACCTATATATTCCCATGAAAATGTGCCAAGTCCCATGCTCTGATTGGACAATACCTCATTACTGAACTCTTGGGTTGATTCCACATTCTCATTGGATGACTTGAGGATGCATAATCATTCATGCACAACCAAGAGCTGAAGGAACCTAAAGATGATACAATCTGAACCTGACCATTCTGATCTTGTCACAACCCATGACCAGTGTGCATACCCAGAGATAAGAATACTCCATGACACAACCACTGATCATACCCAGCAATTGGAATACTCTGGTTCTCCACTGACCAATCATATATGTCCACACCCATATGCTTATGACATTGTTATTGTTCTTTCACAATTCACCTACACAGTTCCTTGTGCCTGTCACAGATGAATGAATAGCCTTGTGCCTGATGACCGATCGACTTTCCTATTTCGAAGAAGACTGACACGTCATCCCGATCCTCATGATTACCTTTGATGCCCAGCTCATCACCACAATTGTCATATGTTCTATTGGCATCTCCACTCTTGTGGGCGTCTATATCTATGCAACCTATATTCGGATAACGCAACCTCCTCACAATGACTCAGACATCAGATCCATTATGGTTGCTGACAACCGATGACTCCTTGGACCTATCTTGGCCGACCATCTTGTTCTTCTTCACACGTCACCTCCACATTCATTCACCTTTCTTCTCATCAGCTGATCGCCAGTGCTCAGCTAGCAACCTGAACTCGCATGTATGACAAGCCCACTTGATGCTCCACAAAGACTTGCATTTCATTACCTTTGTGTACCGGTCCACTGGTCAAGAATATCCATACCCAGTCGACATCCCAGTCATCCAGTACCCTGCAGCCAAGAAGGGTTATATAAAGCACCCTTGTTTATCGTACTGCAGGAACCACAGTTGCTGGTGTATGATTACCAGTGTTCATTGCATTACTCCCATCATGGTTCTTCCCTATTCAGTGATTCACCTTCTCCCCTGCCTCCAATGATGAAGCATCACATTCAACTTTCCAGCCCGATCCTGCATGCACATACTCATAGTCGTATGCTGCTATTGGCCAGGCATCCACTGCCAATGCAAACCATCAGGAAGACAAACCAATCTCATCATTCCCAAGCTAGGAACTCAACCACATGACATCCACATGGCTGCCTCATGTTCATCATGTGCCTGCTGACACATCCACTCATGGATTGTTTCACCTCCTTACCATGAGGCAACCATGAGGTGCAGGGTCTGGACCCTTGATTGCTCCGAACCACTTCCTTGCAATCACTCCTTGAAACACTGGTGGAAATGCTGTATCCTCAGGACAGCTTTATTGCTTTTTGTTCTCCATATTCATACGTACAGACCCAGTAGTCTGTCTTTCATATCTGTTCACTACTTAAACCTTCATCTTTGAACTGTTCCTCTTTTTCCCTTCCCTTTCCTCACGTTTAGTCTGGTTTCCACCCCCCAGTTCACTTTTCTAGACTCCCTCTCTCCCCAGACTGCTACTTGCTGTATAGTAGTAGTAGACCATGAATACACCTTCTCTCCTGTGTTTCCTCTGGTCTGAGCTTGACTTGGTTTAGTTGGTTGTTGCTGGAGCCCACTGATCTAGCGATCTGTAACATAAAGGTTGAATGGTTGAATAAAAATATACTGAAGGGGTTTCCAAGAGATCTGTTGGGGAAGTCCTGAGGACCTCCCAGATGAGATGGGTGGATCATGGATCAATCCACAGTCCAAAACTGTGGGTTTACCTGTACCTATGCTATTCCCTAATTATGTATAACAATGATGCTGTTTCTATGTCTATGAATCCATATGAAGAGACAAAAAAAGATAAAAACATTGCAAAGGTGCAAATGGGGCTTGGGACACTCCTGATACTAATGCAATAGAATGTGGTAAAATGCACCATAAAACACACAGACGTGAAAGTTCACAGAGTAACAAAAGGTTGAAATACAATGAGACACAATAATCTGGAACTTAGCTTAATGTCCTAAATGATGATGCAATACACAGGAGTTATGTAGTAAGTAAGACAGTGGTGAAATCATGCTAAGACTTATTTTGAAATAGTGGCAAATATGCAATGAGGAGAGATGCAAACTGAGTCAGAATGATTGTTTTTAAAGCTAAAGCACAACTGCTGGAGAGAGAAGAACTGGGTTCTTGTTATTTTGCTACTACAAAACAGATTTTATACTATATAGAAATTGGAGTTAAAGGATAGGTGAGTGAAATAGAAATATCACAATTTTGCATGAAAAAGAGGTGGAATAGCTTTAGTATGATGGAGACAGTGAAAGATTTCAAATAACAGGTGAGAATCACCTGTAAAAAAAAAAGACTGAGTGAATTGCATCTCTTGCATTGAACTCAATATCCAAATGCACAGAATATGTTAATTGTGATATTTCATCATGATAAGGTTGGGTTGCATGTGAGAGGTTACCACAAAATTGTGATGCAAAGTTTGAGTATGCACAAAGTTTTATGTAAATCAACAAGAAATTGAAAGCCGTGCATATGTGGGTTGTGCAGGTTTTGCAGGTTGTGCAGGTGTCTCGTTCATGTGCTGGTTGTGGAAGTGTCAAGCTACAGTTAGGGAAAGTATTGTTGTCTTAGTTAGAAGATGTAGTGATGGGAAATGACATTGAATAAATTGAATGAACATTAATTTGCTAAACAAGAAAATCCTATTGTTTGTGGTTTAAACATTCTAAGATAGAGATAAAAGAACTTGTTCATGCCATGCAAAGCACTGGCCCACTAAACAAGTACTATGATACGTTCTCTTGAAAACAATACCAAGTCAGCATTCTTTTGATTTTGATTTTCTCTTGTTCATTAAGTTTTTGTAGGGTTGTGGTTAAAAGCAAATTCAAACCAGCGATATCCAAAGAGATGGTGGCAAAAGTAGATACTGAGACCAAGTCAGATCATTTATTTACTGATTATGATCACTGTTGATTTGGCAATAGAGTGGTACTAAAGGGCAAAAACAAAGAGGAAGACAAGCTGGTATACTTTGAAGATCTTCCTGAAGAGTCTGTGTCACTTATCTAATGCTATGCTGGTATCTAAATAGAAAGCAGAAATGCATTTATGAATCCATCTGCTGAGCAAGCTCCTGTTGTAGTGTTGGGGAAGTTCGGTCTCAGACTGATCCAAACCCGGTTTAGACTGAACCGAAACCGCTGGTCTTGATTTCGGTTTGGAGATTTCCAGTGGAGACCGAACCATTCAGTCTCTGGTTTGGGAATTTGGCTGCAGTTCAAACTCAGTTCAAACTCAGTTTGAACCGAAACTGATTAACGTCGGCCGGCAAGCTCATCCCCCTTCCACAACGTCTCGAATGGCCCCCAATCAAGGATCAAGTGCCAAACCATTTACTATTCTTTCCTTATTGTTGAACATGACATGGTGCTACCAACACCCCACAACCAACACCACGACCACGACTACGATCACCACACAGTCAACACCAAGCCACCCATGTTATGGATCGCTAGATCAGCGGGCTCCAGCAACAACCAACTAAACCAAGTTGAGCTCAGACCAGAGGAAACACAGGAGAGAAGGTGTATTCATGGTCTACTACTACTATACAGCAAGTAGCAGTCTGGGGAGAGAGGGAGTCTAGGAAAGCGAACCAGGGGGTGGAAACCAGACTAAACGTGAAGAAAGGGAAGGGAAAAAGAGGAACAGTTCGAAGATGAAGGTTAAAATACAAAAGAGTTAGGGAATTGCCATGAAAGACAGACTACCAGGTCTGTATGTACAAACCGAGAGAAATACAAGAACAATAAGGCTGTCCTGCAGATACAGCATGTCCATCAGTGTTTCAGGTAGTGATTGCAAGGAAATGGTTTGGAGCAATCAAGGGTCCAGACCCTGCACCTCATGGTTGCCTCATGGTAAGGAGGTGAAACAATCCATGAGGGGATGCGTCAGCAGGTACATGGTGAACATGAGGCGGCCATGTGGATGTCATGTGGCTGAGTTCCTAGTTTGGGAATGATGAGATTGGTTCATCTTCCTGATGGTTTGCATTGGCAGTGGATGCCTGGCCAATAGCAGCATACAACTATGAGTATGTGTATGCGGGATCGGGATGGAAAGGTGAACATAATGCTTCATCATTGGAGGCAGGGGAGAAGGTGAATCATTGAATGGGGAAGAACCATGATTGGAGCAATGCAATGAACACTAGTAATCATACACCAGCAACTGTGGTTCTTGCAGTACGATAAACAAGGGTGCTCCATATAACCCTTCTTGGCTGCAGGGTACTGGATGACTGGGATGTCGACTAGGTATGGATATTCCCAACCAGTGGACTGGTACATGAAGGTGATGAAACATGTCGGAATGCAAGTCTTTGTGGAGCATCAAGGGGACTTGTCGTATATGTGAGTTCGGGTTGTTAGTTGAGCACCGGTGGTCAGCTGATGAGAAGAAAGGCGAATGAATGTGGAGGTGACATGTGAAGAAGAACAAGATGTTTGGCCAAGATAGGTCAAAGGAGTCATCGGTTGTCGGCAACTATGACGGATCCGATATCTGAGTCATTGTGGGGAGGTTGCATTATCCGAATATAGGTTGCATAGATGTAGATGCCCACAAGGGTGGAGATGCCAATAGAACATATCACAATTGTGGCGATGAGCTGGGCGTCAAAGGTAACCATGAGGATCGGGATGACGTGTCGGTCTTCTTCAAAATAGGAAAGTTGATCAGTCATCAGGCACAAGGCTATTCATTCGTCTGTGACAGGCACAAGGAACCGTGTAGGTGAATTGTGAAAGAACAATAACAATGTCATAAGCATGTGGGTGTGGACATACAATCGGTCGGCGGAGAACCAGAGTATTCCGATTGCTGGGTATGATCAGTGGTTGGGTCATGGAGTATTCTTGTCTCTCGGTATGTGCACTGGTCATGGGTTGTGACAAGAACGGAATGGTCAGGTTCGGATTGTATCGTCTTTAGGTTCCTTCAGCTCCTAGTTGTGCATGAATGATTATGCATCTTCAAGTCATCCAATGGGAATATGGGGTCAACCCGAGAGTTCGGTAACAAGGTATCGTCCAATCAGAGTGTGGGACTTGGCACATCTTCGTGGGAATGTAGAGGTCAATGGGTATCACATGCTGTCAAAGCAAAAGACAGGGGCAAAGAGGTAAAAATCGTAACAACCCAATGTCGTGTACACAACACATCTGACCCGTCAGGTACCACCACCACCACCACCATGCATCACCACCACCACCATCACGTGTCCATCGAAAATGGCCAACGTGGTCAACCCACCACGCATGTACAATGCGTGTGACACGTCAGGACACCCATGGAGAGGCCCACGTGTGGCTCAATGCCAGCGCAGGGTGTGCCAGCACCCCAGCACCCCAATCCCACCTCACAAGCAGGCTGGCCACATCAATTGACGTGCGCAGCACTGTTGCAAGGTCAGAATGGTGCAGGGGGACTGGCCACTAGCAGTTTGCGGTTCAGACTGGGTTTGGACTGAAACCGAACTGATGCAAATGGTTTGCATCGGTTTCGGTCCGGTTTGGAGATTTTGGGGTGGAAACCAGACCATTTGGTTTCTGGTTTGGGCAAAAAGGCCCCAAACCGCACCAAACCGAACTTCCCCAACACAATCCTGTCGACTGTGAAGTCACCAATCCAGATTTGTTTGATCCAATGATCGCAGATTTTTATGTGAATCTTCCTCCTCTTCGGTATCTATATATCAGTTCTCATGTTATATTTTATCTCTCACCTTTAGTAAACTGTAGTGCTGGTGCTCTTGTTACATCTAACAATGGTCCCAACCCCATGGGCCCCTTCAGTTTGAGCTGTATTCTTGAAGCTTGTCCAGGTGTCAATATGAAGTAAGATTGTTAAAAATAACAATGGAGGCACTCATCACATAATAATATCGTCAATATAGTGCTCTCATCAAGGCTATCACTTTTACCAAGGCTGGGATTTTCGTCAACCCCTCACGTGCAGCTCCATCTCTTATCAAGTCTGCCACCTCTGAGTCCATTCAAAGCACCAGATATGCTATTCAGGCAAATGCATCATACAATTATCTCTACACCATCTTTACATCTGTTCTTGCACTTCAGTCATCCCATGCCACCTGGCACTGAGCTTCAACAATTTCAAGAAAAGTTGTTGCTCGATGCTATGGTATTTGCGGTACCTCCCAGCTATGGTAGCTACCAATCATGGTAGCTACCATATTCAAATGTTGTGCTTCACGGTATCTACCCACTAATTCATGTCACACAGTGTCTGGGGGATCACATTCTCTGTTTTTCTGTTGCTGTTGCTTTCAATCATCTCATAGCATAATCTTTAAACAATATCCCTATACCAGTCAATTGGCAATTTTCCTGACATTCCACTAACAAGATGGTACTAGATATTAACTACTACAAACTATCAATCAAACTACTCCCTGCAACATAGAACACTTGACATCTGATATTCACATCAATCATTCTCTATTATCCAGATTATCTGGAGAAAACAAATGCCAATTACTAATGCTTATAATTTCAACTTTTCATTCTAAATTCACTTCACATGAATAGTAACAAAATGATTATGAACATACCATGATTACAATGTTTGATCAAAGCAGTGCAGCTCAAATGTTGATGTTTGAACACTCATATCAATGGAATTCATGAACAGGCAAAAGTCTGTATAAAGTATTTAAATATACACAGTTGATAGTAATTTAGCAATATTATTGATCAATCCAGACTTGGCTTGAACTCACAAATTTATTAATTTGAGACTCATATTACAATCCAGAACAATGTTAGTCTTGCTTTGGACATTTACAGCTCATCTCGCAAAGTGAGCCATTTATATGAGTAAATACTTTTGTTACACCTCTAACATATTTACACATTGACATTAGATTTTGTAAAGTGCTCATTCAACCAATTTACATATTATGAGCAGTTGGTATAACTGTAGAACTAACTTGCTTGAATATAGGCTTGATGACCTTCCAAGTTATTCTAGTAGCTATTGAATCCCCTGGTAGCTACTATGTCACAATGGTAACTACCATGTCACATCAGTAGCTACCATGTCACACTTGTAGCTACCATGTCACACCGGTAGCTACCATATCACACTGGTAGCTACCATGTCACACCGGTAGCTACCATGTCACAATGGTAGCTACCAAGCAATGTCTAGTAGCTACCACATCATGTCCAGTAGCTGCCAAATCACATCCAGTAGCTGCCAAGTCACATCCGGTAGCTGCCAACTCACATTTGGTAGCTACCAACTCACATCTGGTAGCTACCAACTCACATCCAGTAGCTACTATATTACAATCATAGTTATCAAGTTGTAGCTCAAATTTACCAATTCCACCACATTGTCAATATTATCCAGTTCAAGCATTCATCATATTACCAACCCAAAAGCATAATTAGAAACATCAAATCTCAAATCATTTCAAAATCATATTTGTAAATTGGTCACAATTGTGTGATCTAGACAGATTCACTTGCATTATACATATCAGCTACCTATGACTCCCATCTAATCCCTTTAATTAGAGGGTGGCAACAGATCTCGGCCTCCCTCTAACTAGAGGTGTTTCAAGTTTTTTAGAGCCTCCTCCAATATAAAAATATATCTACACAAGAAAACATGTCCACCAAGAAAACATATTCACCAAGAAAACATGTTCACACAACAAAACATGTCCATACAACAAAACATGTTCACTTACAATAAAACATGTCTACACAACAAAACATATTCACTTACAATAAAACATGTCCACCAAGAACACATATCCACACAACAAAACATGTCCACACAACAAGACATGTCCACAGAACAAAACATGTCC